>JACATO010000913.1:0-45913 GCA_018389105.1 Nautilus pompilius | reverse complement strand
ATGGAGAGCGAGAGAGAGAGAGATGATGATGATGATTGCGAGAGAGGAGTGAGAGACAGAGAGATGATGATGATGAGAGAGAGAGACAGAGGAGATGATGATGAGAGAGACAGAGAGATGGAGAGAGGCGGAGAGAGAGAAGAGAGAGAGAGAGAGAGGGAGAGCGAGAGGAGAGAGAGGAGAGAGAGGAGAGCGGAGAGCAACAAAACGAATAGCTAACCCTGATAACATATACCTTCGCCCGATCACATTAACGTCAGGGTTTTCCTTTCCTCCTAGCTTTGTGAAGCTGTATTCCGGGAAATAGCTGTTACATTTCAGCCAACAAAAATCCTTCTTCCCTTGTCAGCACTACAAAGGAAGCACCTGTCCGTTTTTTTTTTTTTTTGTTTTTTTTTTAAGTCTATACTGGCGATGACGGCGAGATTTCCAGAATCATGGGTTTAGGTGCCACCGCACTCACCTGTTGTTTGTGTAAACAGATCTAGCTATTGGTACACAACTAAGCCTGTTAAAGAAGGTCGTTGTCCATTTCGCTACTTCCAGGTTAATTATTAGCCTGATGCTAAAATCGCCCACCTGGGGTTTGTTCACCTGTGAAACTCAAACGCTAAACAAAATTTTCAAATCCACACGTCGTATTATTATTTATTATTATTATTATTATTATTATTATTATTATTATTATTATTATTATTATTATTATTATATTATTATTATTATTATATTATTATTATTATTATTATTATTATTATTATTATTATTATTATTATTATTCTTATTATTATTATTATTGTTGTTGTTGTTGTTGTTGTTTTGTTGTTAATAATAATAATAATTAAAAAACATTTTCAAAGAAAAATATTTATTAATAATCAGAAACTGAGAACGTACCTGTGTTCTCTAGCAGAAGGTGGCCTTTGACCGATTCCAAGTTTTTCCTTTGCCCGCCCACTCTTCCAATGTAAAAATTCTGTCCGTTTAGACGCCTACGTCGCAGGTCCACACGCACGCAGATACGTCATGTATCCCCCCCACTTCCCAGAACTGCAGGCTTCCAAATGGAAAAGACCACATCAATGGGAAGAGGAATCAAAATTACCCAGATCGAACCCTGCAAGGCAAAGTTGCGTTTTCAATTAAGAGGGGGTAGAAGCGACACAGCGACGATGTAAATGGCAGGCTGGATGACACGAGGCACGCTCTTCCAAAAAGGTCCGGAATATACTGAGCCTGTTTTTTCTTCTCCTAAAAGATCTTATAATAAATTAATTATTCTGTCGTTTGTTTATCCGCCACTGCTAAGGAAAGATTTAAAATTATCCATATCTCTTCAATAAAGGATTTAAGTGAACATATATATTAACATAGATGGTATCGTGGCGCGCTGGGTATCGAGTTCGCTCGTCAGTCTTGTGTCGCGGGTTCGATCCCCGGTGGGAGTTGTAGCTTAAGTGCTGCTGCTGCTGCTGCTGATGATGATGATGAGGGCCAAAGTCCGAAATAGCTGTACAGCCCACCTCTGGACGCTGACATTCACCCTGACTCTCAACCTGGAGAGTGATGGGCTCCGCCAGGCTGTAGAACTCCCTAGACAAAATTCTCGAGGTGCCCTAACGATCTGTGGGTTGTGGGACGAGTGAAATGACATATAAAACTAAGCACCACTAAATCAGTTCAGTAATTACGGGAATGTAGGGAGACGAGCGCATTCTAAAATCGTGCCATTGTGCAGCTACATATTCCGCAGCTTTGGCTGTAAGCGCGAATTTCTCAAGATTTCTCCAGTTAAAATACGCGAGGTGGGACGTCATCGGCCTGAAAAGAGTCGGACTACCACTTAATTATCTGCCCGAGGGAGAAGCCGTCCAGCGACTCGGCCCGGGCCCCTTGGTTACGACGTATCCAGACAACGTCAGCGAGATGGGTCTTCTTTCGACCAATGCTCGCGATTGATAGAAAGAGTGTGGGATGGATGATGGTCTACTCTACTGGATAGAGAAGGTCCACTCCCTTCTGCTGCACCGGGTGGACGGTCTGCCGGAAACGTCGACCCGACGGTCTATTTTGGCGGAGGAATACGTGATGCTCCGAGACCGCGTCTTCCATGACTGCAAGGAGTTTGCGAAATAGAAATGTTGCCAACATCGGTGGATCCCCCCATTTCAAAATCCACGCTTTGGCTCCGAGCTTAGTTTTGATGGATAATAATGCCAGAGCTCGCAGAACAGCAGACGTTCAGCAATTATTGACACTCTCCCATGGTTTGTAATGAACCCAGAGCTCAAGTTATTTGAGCGCTTGTGCAACCAGCCAGAGCGAACAGCAAAGTAGGGGCCCTTCTGTACAAAAGCTGCAGAACTCCGCCAAGCACTTCGAGAAGAATAGGCACAAGTTTCCCGTATTTGGATCCATCACCCTGTAACATCCATAAGGTGGTTCATGGCAGCGGTTTCTAATGAAGGGACGGTAATTCGATATTGACTCCAACACGTGCGCGATTTAAATGACGATTGGATGCACGGTTTTGAGGCGCGATCTCAGTTTTCGCCCCTTACCTGTTCACAGTATTACCCGATACAATTTTCCTCAGTCCCTTAATGCTACAATAAAACAACGAGGCGACTCGTTGCTTTGTCTCATGATTCAATACCGGTTAGGCACTCGGTTGTTCAGTGTTAGTCTGGACAGTGGGCCAGTGCCCCTCTCATACAATAAGTTTGTTGGTAGCTGTTAGAACAATAAAGTATAGGGGTATCGCTTATTCTGTCCAATGTGTGTGCGCATTATAAATAGTAGCTATGGACAGTGTCTGAATAAAATCCCCGGCTAATCGGAAGGTCTCCGAACCCTACTCTGGAAGTTTGTGGGGTTTCGGTAATACATTCCTGCTATGACCTTAAACGTTTCTATTTCATAAATTTCTTTTAATAACTTTACCTTCCTTTGTTCGAACGATCTGCTAATAATACGTCTGAGTATCTCTTATTCATGAGTCTTTCTCCCTCCCCATTCACCTCTTCTGGGATCTCTCCCCGCTTTTCTCCCAGCCGACACTTCAGGAGATCGCTGACAAACTGTGGAGAGGAAGAGCTAAGAGAGCCATTGCTTGGGATCAACCGTGACGTCAGCTCAAGGTGAGCGGGGAAAGGATGTCGGGAAGGGAGGGGGTACAAAAGGGAACCACCCCTGGTTGCTGCCGAAGTCGAGGTTTTCGTTTACATCTCCGGAAGTGAAGCCGTGATCCATCCTGCGAGGTTCTCCGGTTTTTGTCGGGTCCTCTTCCTCTCTGTGAGGCGAATTCTACCCCATCCCATTGTTTCCCTTTCTCTTCCAGGAGCGAGTGGATGCCATGGCGTGAGGAGCTGAGACATTGACCCCGAAGCAGAGATGGCCAAAGACTGCGCACAAACTTCCTCTCCCCCCCCCCGCCATTCCCGGTCTCCTGTCAGAATCTTCCTTCGTTTCTTTCCTCGCTCAACCCGACCGCACTTCCGGTCGGAAAGCCTTTCTTTGACGGGTCGCGCGTTCTAAACAGGGCATCATTAAGGAACTGCCAGCAGAACTGAAATCCGCCCCTTTTTTCTACTTAAAAACTAGGCGTTTTCTTTCTTTTTTTGTTGTTGGTTAAATTCTAAACACAAGTGGAAATGGGGTCTACGAGACAGCTACTTTAAAAATGTCACGTGACCATCGGCGGCGGTCACATGTCCGTTCACGGACGGTCCAAATCAGATGTTTTTCCTTCTTTTATTTAAAAAAAAAAAAAAGTAGCTTCCGGGTAAAGCATTTTTTGGCGCCCAAATTAGAAGCAAAGATGCAGTACAATTAGAGCGAAAACAAAATTAACAAATAAAGAATAATAATTTTTTTCTCTTCGCTAAATCGATTTATTTTTACAGAAATTTATTTTCTGAAAGCATAGAAAATAAAATGGAATTTAATATAATACAATTTTAAAGCAAATGTTTTGTGTAGGAACTCTCGGCATCGTCTTCTACTTGTTGATGTGTTATACAATAATGAGTGCGCGTTATACAAATGGTAGCTAAGGATACGTGCCATTTGCTCACGCACGTGCTGTAGGAGTCTGATTGTTATTCTTCAATGAAGGATTATACATGTGAAGCACTGCGAGAACATCCATCCATTTATTCACATTTCCTATTGTTTTGTGGTTGGTTCAGATGTCGACGTCACCGGCAGCTTACTTTTGACTGCACTTCGATGACTCAGCTCTCAGGGCCAGCAAATAGCGTCTCCATTGATGACACAGTCTCCCCGCTCACAAACTTTGTTGCGAACTTTTTATTTGGGAACCGTAATAAGAGGACTTAACCAAATCTATAATTTAAAACTTTTCCCACCGAAACCCCATTTAAGATAAAGAAAATTATGGGAATCTTTCACATAAATTAGGATTAATAAATTAGAAATTATACGCTATTAAATACGGCGTAACAGACGAACGGTTAATTTATTACCTTATTAGTGAAGCGATGGCTCGCAACAGCTGATTGGTGCATTATTTTGTTAATAAGAGCATGGTTCAGCGCATTTGATTGGTTTATTTTGTCAGGTTATTATTGCTGCGTAACTGAAAATCAATAGGAGAATTAGCCAGAGAGTGTAGATTATTGTTTGCTTCGGCGAAAGCGGACACAAGAGGAAGAGAAAGCCGTCCAGCGCTTAAGAGGAGATTAAGCAAATATAGAGCAAAGCTGAATGTAAATAAATAAATATAGATGAGTTTTAAAATGGTTATTTTAAGGTAAGAGCTAGAAAAATGAACAAGAATGGCAGCAAACAAAGATAGAACGGATTCTAATTTCTATTTCACAAGCAATTACAATAAAAAGCAGATCCGATTATTGAAGATGCTGACAGTCGAGTTACAGAAGTCACCAGGATTTTCCTGATTTCTTTTGCTTGTTGTGTTAAAACTGAAAATGATACGAACTTTCAAAACCCAGTTCGAATTTTTAAATAGCCTTGGTAGCTCCCAACCTTGCTCGAGCCCCTCCTCCAGAATCGTGATGAATGATCTGACTTAATTACCGATTTATTACTAGACAAAAAAAAAAAACGATCGTAGGAAAATGGATGATTTCCAGACATTATTCTTCCTTTACTTCGACTGGTTTAAGGCGAATAGTCCTTCGGCCCGACAGAGAAAACGCTATCACGTTGCGATACGAAGTCATCGGCGAGAATCAGCGAAGAGACTGAGGCTGAAGACCAAAACAGACCGTCCAGCGGGTCCGACTCTTCGTCTTTCGACATCCGGCTTTTGTGGCATCGTTTCGTGTTGTAGAGTACTCCCCCCCCCCCCGCGATGTTAGCCAACTAAAGGAAAAAAAAACAACACAAGGGGTGTAAGTAAGTTGTCAGTACATCTTCCACGCGATTAGACTGGGCTAACTATCCATCTCCTCTGTAGTGAGATGAGTTCAGTCCCGCTATGGGTTTTAAACCTCTCACGACCCCTATTTGTCTTTCTCTGAACTAATTAACTGATGAATCTTAGATAAAAGTTAATTACACGGTAGATAACTAGTTTGTGTGTGTGTGTGTTTTTTTAATGAATATGACCGGCATTGTGTCTGTCTCTTTAAATCAAAATAAAAATTACTTAAGGTGCGCAACAGGTGAAATGTCTTTATTACTCCGGAAGACAGATAATTCAATCTTCGGATGCTGTAAAGTTTCATTTTATAATTATACAGAAAATACGGCTAATTTTTACGTTTATATATATGCATATACAGTATAGCCATATCTGGAAACTCATCAGTGATTCATATATAATCAATGTTCAGCAAGAATGCACACATTATCATATGACTGTTAGAATACTTATACGGACATGGCAAAGCGTTTTCTGGAAATCCGGCCTAGATTTTTCTAGTTTTGCTTGGTAAAGTAATTAAATCGGTTTAATTTGCATAATAATGGTTGGTTAATACATTAAAGTGCATATTGCTTTCGTAGTTTCCCACTAATGGAAAAAATTACCAAAATTTAAAAGTTTGACGATTTGAAATCTAACAGGAAAATAGCTGATTATCGTTGTTTCTATGGTGATGTAGAGATGTTAGCCCCTCTCGCTGTACATAGAAAAACGTGTTATAATAAGTTTATACTAAAACTTTGATCACAAAAGATTTTTTAATAACGTATCGTCCTGGGATATATGATGATCGATGAGTTGTCTACAGCTATAGCTGTCAACAACCATTGCTAAGAACTAAAGTCACATCAAAACATAAAATAAAAGTAAAGGGTTTTTGAAGCTTTTATTTGCCGTGTATATCAGGGGTTCATTCGAAGCGCCGTGATAAAATAAAAAAAAAGAAGGGATTTTAGCACCACTGTCATTAAATCTAAGAAAAACATTTACTGTAGACAGGTAACCAATAAAGGAAGATTAAGCAGATCTGTTTGACGTACCTTTCCGACTTGGTTTCTTCTCACATCTGAAAATAAAGAATTATAGCAGGTGCTCTCACTCGTAGGGCCTCTCACACTGAGAAATAATCGTGAGGGCCCACGTGATCGATCCCACGTCTCGTCACCAAAATAGGGATGCACAATACTCGTAACCGAGGCAGCGTGCAACTGGATAGAAAATCCAATAACAATTTTAAAAGTATTTAATTAAAAACAGTAATTACCTTGGTATAATTTTAAAATTAGTTAAAGTGATAAAAATTTATTCAAGGTTTGGTTTAAAGTTAATTAAAATTAGAATAGGCAGGGTACTCAAAGGAACCAGATTCCAACTCCTGTTTAACCATTTACAGCCATTTGGGATAATAGAATTGATAATCACTAATTACCAAATGCATTTAAGAAATTAACTATTCTTGTGTTCATTAGTGGAAACCGAAGTCGGTTTTCACATGGCTTAAAACTCGTTAAGCCCGCATTATGTTTATCACGAAATATGAAACATTCGCCGAACCTGTGGGCTATAAGTCCGCAGCCATGACAGTTGTTGTGTGTTGTTGTTGTTGTTGTTGTTTTTGTTGTTGTTGTTGTTGTGTTCGTGGTTATTGTAAAACGAAGTTGATCTATTTCAGGAAAAGAAAAAATTTTTAAGGGCTACATAAGTTCGCGTTGAGTTTTCTGGAATTAAAGACTGTTACATCGATGAAGACCTGTGAAAGCCTTCTATGTCTTGCCAGCGTTTGGCGGTAGGAACAGAGAAGAGAAATGGTTAGACACGGTCATTAAAAAGACGACAACCCCCCCAAAAAAGTCCATTATTTTCCTGATCCGAGAAGGAGACGTATCACAAGGGTCTGCAAATTACCGGAATCTTTCTTATGGCGTAATTATCGCAGTGTGGACCGGAAACACTTGCGTGTCACCGGTGAAGAGAACAAAGTGACCCGTGTGTTTAGATTGATTACGCTCTCGACGGCTAGACAAGATCTGGAGCTCTTTGATCCACGACAGTAAAGCCGTTCTTCTTTTGAATGTGGCCTGCGGATTCCTTCAGGCTCGACTTCCAATTCCGACGCTGCTATTTTTCCGGTGGCAATTTTGCTTAAGAAAGATTGGATGTCGGGATTAGCCTCGGATTCGCGGAGCAATACGGTCTGGCGATCTTTGAGACTCCGGCGTCGAACTCCCGGTCATTAATGGAAGCGAGCGTGCACGAATACATCCCCAACGGTAATCTATATCGATTTGGCTTTCCATTTTTTTTATTTTTAATTAGCCTTTAAATTCCACTCGCGCACTTTTTTTCACCTCGAAAGGAGATGAGTTTTAGTGAGACGTAGCGTACCGAACCACACACACAGCGGATGTCTTAAAGATTCCGTAGCTACAAGAAGCCAGAGAGCCACCACGGCAGGCGATCTGGCATAACGAAGATTTAAAATAAATAGGAACATTTTTTGCAACTTTGCCGTTAGCCAAACTTTCCTCAATTATTAACCATGAAACCCACGTGGCAGGATCGTCTTTCCTTTGTCCATAATTCTCGCCGAGCCGTTAGCCTGTTAACTCAGCGGAAGAAGAACAAACTAAACTTTTTTTTAAAAAAATCAGTTTCATAATAATTCCATGCGCGAGTAGACAAAGGGAATGACTCGCGTTCATCTCATTGCGATTGTTACGAATTAAATCACGCGACACCGTGACTGTTTCTCTTAGTTTCTTCGGTTATTTCTCTTGTAGAATTTCTATCTCTGGATAGAATTGAGTTACCCGACAAAACTCTCTCTCTCTCTCTCTCTCTCTCTCTCCTCCTCTCTCTCTCTCTCTCCTCTCTCTCTCTCCCTCTCTCTCTCTCTGACTCTCCCTCTCTCCTCTCTCTCTCTCCTCTCGCTCTCTCTCTCTCTCTGCACTGACGTCATCTCTCTCTGCACTGACGTCACCCCTCTCTCCTCTCTCTCTGCATTGACATCACCTCTCTCTCCTCTCTTTCTGCACTGACGTCACCCTCTCTCTGTACTGACGTCACCTCTCTCTCCTCTCTCTCTGTACTGACGTCACCTCTCTCTGTACTGACGTCACCCTCTCTCCTCTCTCTCTGCATTGACGTCACCTCTCTCTCTCTCTCGTCACTCACTCTCCTCTCCTCTCTCTCTGCCTCCCTCTCTCTCTCTCCTCTGTACTGACGTCACCCCTCTCCTCTCTGCATTGACGTCACCTCTCTCTCCTCTCTCTCTGTATTGACGTCACCTCTCCTCCTCTCATCTCTGTACTGACGTCACCTCTCTCTCTCTACTCGTCACCTCTCTCTCCTCTCCTCTTCTCTCTGCATTGACGTCACCTCTCTCTGCCTCTCTCTGTACTACTACGTCATCTCTCTCTCTGTACTGACGTCACCTCCTCTCTCTCCTCTGCATTGACGTCACCTCTCTCTCCTCTCTCTCTGTACTGACGTCATCCTCTCTCTCTGCTGACGTCACCTCTCTCTCCTCTCTCTCTGTACTGACGTCACCTCTCTCTCCTCTCTCTCTGTACTGACGTCATCTCTCTCTCTCTGCTTTGACGTCACCTCTCTCTCCTCTCTCTCTGTAATGACGTCACCTCTCTCTCTCTCACCTCTCTCTCCTCTCTCTCTGTACTGACGTCATCTCTCTCTCTGCTTTGACGTCACCTCTCTCTCCTCTCTCTCTGCACTGACGTCACCTCTCTCTCCTCTCTCTCTGCACTGACGTCACCTCTCTCTCCTCTCTCTCTGCACTGATGTCACCTCTCTCTCCTCTCTCTCTGTAATGACGTCACCTCTCTCTCCTCTCTCTCTGCACTGACGTCATCTCTCTCTCTCTCTCTCATCTCTCTCATCTTCTCTTTGTCTCTATCTTCTTCTCCCTTTCTGCGTCTATCACTTTCTCTCTCTGATGTTTGTTCATTTATTTATTTATAAATTTCCAAATGTTTTAGTTTATCATTGTTTTCTTTTTGTCTATACCGTCCCTATACATTTACTTTTTAACATCATCTAGGCAAGATAAAGGACAAAAACAACCGCAACAGCAGCCGGACTGAAGACGTATCCCGTATCCTTCAGGGGTATGTTGGTTTGCGCGGACACCGCCGACCATAATGTCGACTAGGGAAGGTCCAGCCAGCTCGTCAAGTAGAACCATGTAACTCTCACATGCGAAGAAACTGTCTTTGAGAAATTTCCACCGAAACGTTTCTCGCTCTCACTGTTTGTTTTTGTTTTTTTTTTAAATGATTTTATTGAAGTATTTAAACTTTCTCTTGGTGAAAAGCTCGTTGAGTTTGGGTTTTTATAGTGAACTACACAGCATTAATAACTCGGTAACTGGGAACTGACTTCCTGCTTTACGTAAAACAAAAACGATACGGCAGGACCAATTTAATCTTTTATTAATCTTCTAAGGGGCCCATTTCCTACACAGGGGGCGCTACGCCAGGTCATAGCGACTGACATCATGCGTTGACTTAAAGATGGCCGGAACGCTTTCTAAAAAAAAAAAAAAATATATATATTTTAAAAGAAAATGTTAAATTTAGATCCCAGTGGCGACATCGACGGAGGTTTTCTCTTATCGCTCTCATATAGCAGAGCTTTTAATCGGAAAAGAAGAGCTCCCGCTGAGGGTTGTGGCACTACTCAGTCTGCAATCGTATCTACGCAGCGAGAACAGTTTAGCGACAGAAAACAGATGGATAAATATATCTTTAACTCGTTTGAAGTGTTGGCCATAGTTTCTCTTGGGCTTCAGCAGTTGCAGTCCGCTGTCTGTTGGTATAAATATATTTGGTGGCACGTTTATCGACGGTGTAAGAGTAGAAAGCAATCACCACCTTACGGCAGTCTGACCGCTCGGGGGTCTGCCTGATTCGGAGATCAAGATGCGGAATTACCAGATCAGAGACAACGACATCAGTTTCTGAGGCTGAGGAAATAAGAAAGAAAAGAAACAATGATACTGGTTTGCAAACCAGGCTACATAAACAATTTATTTATAATTAAATTCTGAGTATCGCATTTTATTATAATTAATAGATGTACGCTTCTTTATTTGACTGAAAAACCAAAACCAGGAAGCTGAAGATTACCGGATATCTCTTTTGTCAATTCAGCTGCAACTGTTGCTTTCAGCCAAAGATTTGGTGGGGTTTCAGGCATTTTGTTTTTAGGAGTAAATATGCAAGAAGGTAAAGTTTTTTAAAAAAATATTTTTCTGAATCATTTCGCTTTGTTATTTTGGGAAATGGGAACCCTGTTTGCTGTCATGCGCGTAGGCGAAATAAGGAGATTGCGGAAGCGAGGTATGTCATGTGACTATCATCAGGGAAAGAGGGAGTGAGAGATGGAGAGAAGAGAGAGAGAGAGAGAGAGAGAGAGAGAGAGAGAGAGAGAGAGAGAGAGAGAGAGATGGGAGATGGAGAGAGATGGAGAGAGAGATGGGAGATGGAGAGAGATGGAGAGAGAGAGAGATGGATTGAGATGGAGAGAGAGATGGGAGAGATGGAAGAGATGGAAAGAGAGAGAGAGAGAGAGAGAGATGGAGAGAAAGAGAGAAGAGAGAGAGAGATGGAGAGAGAGAGAGAGAGAATGGAGAGCGAGAAGTGGGGGTAAAGAAAAAATCTAATAGATTTATGGTTCAGAAAATGAGAAACAAAATGGATAAAGTACATAAACCAGATGGTTGAAGGAGAGTATAACGAGAGAAGCAGGAAGTTAAACAAGCAAAAATTATCCTCGTCTACCGATGTTCACAACACCCGGAGTAAAAGATCGGGGCGATTGTTGATCGCTCTATTCAACAGGCTCTGTAATCTTGAAGGCAGTCGACATTGTCTTCTGTTCAGAGAAGCGAAAAGAGACAAAAGGAAATACAGTTATATCCTCTTTATTTCTTAAAACTTCTATTTATAATACATTTTTTTTTCTGATGAGGTAAAATGCCGACGTTTTGCTGAAACGTACATTTAAGTCCGAAGTAGTAGAAAATTGACGCAGGGCCCCTCTGGCGGTCACAGTCTGTACTCACCAATAAGATAATCCAGGTGGGACATCCGGTCATTGAGTTAATAGCAACGTGACCGTTGGGTGGGAAATATACGCATCGTTTTACTGTAACTTTATTCTGAAAGCTTTTGTCGCACAAGAATTTCTCAGTAAAAGGTTCTCACTTTTATTTACACGGGTGGGTCTACGTTTGTGGCTGCTAGTGTATATATTAATCTGTCACGAGGACTCTATACGCTCTTTTTGTTGTGTACATCAATTAAAATAAATAAATAAGCGACGGTTTTTATTTAAATCCTTGTAATAGAAACAGGAACAAAATCATCTAAATGCCATCAGATCGTTTATTTTCAAAATAAACTTTAAATTAATTAAACAAAAAGTGATTAGGAGAAGACTATAGTTAGCAGTAAGAATTAATGTAATTTGCATACTAGTAGAATTTACATCGATTTAATATGGAAATAAGGACGGCGCTAAAGGTTCTTTGATAATTAGTCGGTTTTAAAGGATTCAAAATAATACTCCTACAGAGGGAGCTTTGATCGCAGGCGGAACAGAGACCAACAGGAAATTTTCCAGAGCCACGACTTGTTTCTCCTTACAAGCGACACCATCTCGTGTCTTCCGGTTTCCTATGGAAGTCGTCCGTGTTATTTGCTGTCTTTCTTTGCGATAAACCGTCCACCGCCATATGTATCTTGTAGGAAGGCAGGGTCGGTTGTTACTCAGAGGGTCGGCGGCTCTGCGATGGCGGCGTCCACCAACTCTCCCGACGGGCCGATATCGGCGCGTCACGCTTCGCTTGCCAGCGCCCACGGGGCGGAACGGACCGAAGTTCGCCACACCTGACGCCGAACAGGTGCGCACCCACATTTCCACCAGTGAATTAATCCGAAGTCGGCTGTGCCTGGTGGACTTCGTGTCAGGGAGTTCACGCGTCGACGAACCCTACGGGGCAGTTTGGGCCGGCTTCCCTCAGCTCACGGGGCCCCGCCCATGTTCACGGTCCGCGGAAGGCAGGGAAGGCATTTTGAGGTCCCCGCAGACCCACAGAAGTCTGTAAAAAAAAAAAGGGGGACGCGCGAAGCCAACCAGATTTCTGTTTTAGACAGGTTTTAATAATAATAATAATAATAAATAATAATAATAATATAATAATAATAATAATAATAATAATAATAATAATAATAATAATAATAATAATAATAATAATAATAATAATAATAATGTGGTCTCATTTTAGATAGATGACCATTTCATAGAAGCATCAACAATAACGTCTCCCAAACGAAAGTTCTCGATGCGCCATCTGGCGGATACAACGTCGTCTACTAGCCGGCTTCCAAAGTTTTCGTTAGACGACTTAGTGGAGCAAAATGGCGGACTGACCCGACCAGACGGCATGACGGGAACGAACGACCGCTCCATCCTTCAGCGGGATAGAAACTTTCACGACCTTACGCAATTCTTCCTCTTTTGGACATTTCTATTGAAAGCCATTCTCCCGCTCAGTTGTGGCGAAAGACGTTTTCAGCAGCCCAGAGGAAGACCGGAAGCCCAGAGATGCCCAGTTCTTCGTCCCGGACGAACGGATGTCGTGTGAAACCTGGCTACAGCTGCAGGCTGAATTACTAGTTGATGCAGATTCGGCCAGGTTTTCCTGGCTTACTTAGTCCTTAAGCTCGGACTTCACCAAACAGTTGTCCTCCGGCTCGTTCTGCCCGGCCCCGCTCCGAAGGGGCCGGGCTACCCAAACAAAGCGGAAGTCTAGCATCGCGTCCTGTGTTACAAGTGCACCCAATTCAGGTATTATATTTTTTTTCAAAAAGGAAGAAAGAAAGGTGCACTAATTCCCCCTCCTATCCCCCGAATCCATTCCGGTCGCGCGTGAGTGAACCCCTCTGGGGCGCAAACCCGTCCCAGTTGCCCTTTAATGACAGAAATTATTAACGCGTATTCCCGAAATTCGCAGAATGGGGTCAGAAGCTCATTAATTACCTGACCCTCAGGACGTGAATTCACGGCATACAAAGAAGGGCTCGGATCGGCTTCTGCTCCCATTCACGGTGGGCAAACAGCAGCAGCAACAACAACAACAAAGAACAAGAGGTTGCGCAGAGTAAGGGGCGCGTTTGAATGAGGCAACAAGGGAGCTGGGCAGAATAGTTTCGGAACTTGTTGCAAGGCCTGCGTTCGGTTTGCATCTTTCTCGTTCCCCCCCCCCCTTCGGCCCCTGTTTCTTTATGCTCGCCGGGGCTGCGCTGACACACGTGATTAGA
Organism: Nautilus pompilius; assembly: GCA_018389105.1. Taxonomy (NCBI): domain Eukaryota; kingdom Metazoa; phylum Mollusca; class Cephalopoda; order Nautilida; family Nautilidae; genus Nautilus; species Nautilus pompilius. The sequence goes on along the minus strand of JACATO010000913.1, from coordinate 32,161 downwards.
CTAAGGTAGCAAGTATTTAGAATCCGATATCTTATTCTGGCTGCTTCCCGTGAGCCGATCTGTATTTAGGGGCTTCTCCTAGTGATCGACAACAAAGGATGTTCTCACCAAATACCGGAAGTGACTTTCACGAACTGCTATTGCACATATATTTAGGAGTAATTATGCTGAGATTATTAAAGGCTAGGTAGGGCGGTGTCGAATATGTCTGCAGCTATCTACCTCGGTAAATGACAATATATAGCAATCGTATACAACAACAATGGTGACGGTGGGGCGCAGGGCCCTAAAGCAAACCACGATGGAGAATACGGTTCCCGAGATTTAGAGTAGTATACAAATTGGCCACATTATTGGTTGGACATTGCAGCAGGCTCTTCTCCTACTCTTAAACACCAGACAGGTGTATTATTTCCGCACACTAGAATAATCTAAACGGCATAATTATTACACCTGCCCCTGTATTCTCACGTGCATAACTGGTCAGTCGCGGACCCAAAAAAGATGCTGACCGACAGATGAGACTGGCCGCGTGCGAACTGTGGATCTCTGTAGTCAGAGAATTATGCACGCGCATGGGGCGATCAAAGAAAAGTATCGATCTATTCGATGTTATTATGCCACAAGGCCAAAGCACACTTCAGGGCCGGTGGCTGGATCTCTGGATAGGGGAGAGGTAGACTCACACAGGGCGACCAGGAGTTACCGCGCTTCACAAGGTCATCACATTGGAATGCTTTTAGAGAACTTTCACTATGTCTGCTCAACGGGCTCTGGGCTGGTCACCTGACTTCTTCTAGGGGACTCACGGGTTCTTCTTCCTGACCAGAAAGAGCTCCACTCTTTCAAACCACACCCACAGCACTCGCACCAGATGCGACGCCGTTTCCGATCCGGCTTCAGTCTCTTATAGTCCCCCACATCTTATTTGAATTTTATTGCAATTGAGAAACGACAAATGTTTAATGGAGTCGAGTCTAGTAGTTACAAGAAGGCATAAAGAAACGAGAAAGGGCCACGGACATGACTGTTAGATCAGTCACCAATAACTACGCCCCATTCGTCAACAGCCCTACCTCCAGAAGATGCTCTGGTGTCCAACCGCGCCGACACCTGAGGCAGTTTGACTTCGAATATTAATGAACGTAGATGGCGATATTATCCGCGACAAAACCCCCGGTGGACATATAATAGGTGTGGGTTCCGTGTCGCACCTCAAGCAGCTCTGTCTCAGTTATTCCCATCGGATGTCCGTTCTCGGATATCTCCCTGTTAACTATTCTAACTCAGTGTTTAAAACAACGCAAGAAAACTGGCGGTTTATTTAATAATCTCCCAACTTCCATTACAAAGGCGGAGGTGTGAGAGGATATTATTATCTTGCTGGGCTAACAAAACTCAAATGACATTCCGTCTCCCCTCCCAGAAGTGGGGAGAACAAAACTATGGCCCACCAACCACTGTAAAGGGTCCCGCTTCATTTATCATTTCCGTAAGGGGAGTGTAGGGTTTGGTAATTCGGTGGCCCCTCATCCCTGCCGAAGACATCGAGCTCAAACTAACGCTGTCTCTCCCACCCCGAGTGGGATGGGGTGGGCTTGGTTTGGCGCCATGAGCCTAATAGTCAGCGACATACAGAGTCGAGCCCCTGAGGGCCACTTAACCCGCATCAAAATGTCCAAACCAAGGTTTTTCACACGAGAAAAAGAACTCGCTTTGTACACTACTGAGAAAATTAATGTGAACATGAGAAGAAATATTATTTTTGCATTGTTTTTAACGAAAGCTGCTTAAATGTTGTGTTCTTCATCGATGAGTTATTATTCGTGGTATTCGACGCGCTATTACATCATCTTTAGATTCCATTACGTCGCCTTTAGATGTTGGGCCTGTCACCCAGTCTCTGCCCCGTCAGACCTGCTGGTATCTGTTCCTTTTGCGCTCAAGAGTTGACCGTGGACCTTACACCAAGAAAACAACTAAAATAACCGCTTTAGGTGAACATCTTCCACACAAAAATTGGCAGCGGAGTCAAAATCAGTGCGGGATCGGTCATTAAAATAATTACGGGGGAAATCCCACAGGGTTAATCCATATTCCCGTCGAGGAAAGGCAAATGAAGGTAAAATGCAATACTCCACTAGGAGATGATGTAAAATTAATAGGAATGAGCGAGCAGGGTCCCAGAAAACCTAGTGTCTCATCCTTAACCCGGAATTAGCAGCAGCAGGTGTCCAGGTATCATTAGGATGGACTGTAAGACGTCGATTGCTTGAAGTGGGGGCCAAGCCAAGAAACTATGCAAAAAACAGATTGCTATCAAAAATAATGAAGACAACGCTATGCGTGGGCCCAGAAATAAACCGGTCGGTCAAAAGAAGACCGGTACAATGTCATTTTCAGACAAGAGCCACTTTCTTGTTCAACGTCAACATTATGCGCCATTCACCTGGTGAACCCTCAACCAATTCTCACTATAATCAAGCTGAGAGGCATCCCTGCTCGAAGGACTGGGTCATTAGTGCCTACGCGAGGTATGATGAGTAGCAAGGATCGCCGACCTGGCTCCACGCCATACATCAAAATGTGTTAAGATGAAAAATATCACCTGTTTGGATTGGCCAAGAAACTCGCCTGATCTAAACCCAATCGAAAATCTATTGGCTGTATGTACGGCTTGACTTCGAAAACTGGATCATCAGGTCTGCCATCCAAGTCTGGTGTCATGATGAAGAAATAAAGAACAACTGTGAACAGCCGGTGCATTCCGTGCCCAACGTGTTCAAAGTGTTATTAAAGCCAGGGATGGTCACATCAAATGTTAAAGTTTGTTCCTGTCTTTAAATATGCGCTGTTTACTAAAACCGTTTTTCCATTCTCTTCTCGCACTAATTTGCCCAATACTGTAATGGCAGCGTGGTCCAAAATCAAGCATGACATTTGAACTGAAACATTAACGATTTTTTGGGCAGGATAGTAAATTTACCATTCTTATCAACAATAAAAAGTGACAACCGACATGAAAGGGAAACCATTCGATTTAAGAAAGGAGGAAGCGTTGAGAATATGGTCAAATCAGACCAAATTATTCGCAGTTTTGGCAGCTCACAACAGGTCGCCTGAGCAGTTTCTCGTCTTATTAATCTGTAAGCTCCATGCCACGCTGTTGCTAAATCAATATATTTTAAAAGTAAATCATAATTAAATCTATTCAAAATTCCTCAATAAATAATCCATTTTCGAGTGACATAACAGCAATTCTGACGAGATCAGCTCCCTGTTAGGTGTCACGCACGTCATTCCGCGTATACATATCACAGCTCACCAGTGACGTCATAGCGGTAATTTACATCTAATAAACTAACTTCCGGAGACTTCCTCCATCCGGGTCTCTTTGACGAGCGTCGGCGTCACATTTCCCAGAATCTCAGTCCGTCCGAATGGCGCCGCGCCAAGTGAACCATCATACATCCAGACACCATCCCCCCCCTCAAAAAAGAAAAGAAAAGAGAGAGAGAGAGCTACTCGTGTGTGTCGCTGCGAGGCCGGTATCTGGGGGAAACAATGGCCGGCTCGACAGAGTCCGATCCGATCCGACTTCAGCCAGACTAACGGAAGAAAGTCACGCGGGAACGGCAAATTCTAAACGAGAACGAGAGAAAACATGAAATCGGCTTGGAAACCAAAAATTTCCGGGATCCATCAGGACGGAAACCACGACTAACGAGCACGCTACGCGCTTCCTCGTTCGCCGGCCTCTGTACGATGATGACACGAGCTATGCTTCCTGATTTTACAGCGCCATTTGTCACCACTTATTATTGTGAAACGAACTGAGATGTTCACCCTTGCCTCCTTCGGCTTTCCTAGGTGTCGGCACACCTGGACTTCTAACGACGGGATTCGAACCCACTACCCCTGCCTGCCTGTGGTCCGCCCAAAACACCTGTTGTTGCGTCGTCATCTTGATGATAGCTTACGTTCGAAAGCATCTACGAGAGAGCGCCAGCTAAATACTTGCGGACTTAATCTGACTTAATTGGACAGACTTCGCCGCGGCTTTCATAACTCGATTAGACGAAAATAAATAAGGAAAATTCGCTAACAGATTTCGACTAATCAAATTATTCCTTCCTAATTAATTTTCTTTCTCGAGTGGCCGGGCACGTTGACAACTCATTAACACACCTTTGCTCCGCCACGGAGACTCGCCGTTTCCTTTCACCTACCCGACAGATGGCGGTATTGTGAGAGCGCCGCCTATCTCCAAATGCACGTCCCCTGTTTTTCTCTCACCTACTCCTAATCACCGGTACACCTGAGCCTATTCTCTTTTCTCCGATCGACTGCATCTTACAGGGAGGGATTCCCCCCCCTCCTCTTCTCCCTTCCCGTTCAGCTCTCCATCTTTCCCGTTGTTTCCGTTCTCCCCTCCCCTCCTCCCTTCTATTCATCTCGGGACGGCAGCTGACGAAAAGGGAGCTATGAACGGAGAAATCCCTAGGCTGTTGACAGCAACAGTTGGTCGCTCCGTTGTTTCTTAAAGGAGAGAAATTCTATTTGGTTCTCGAAGTCGGGGTGGGGCCGCCCGTCTCTACGTCATCCTTCTCCTTTCCAACCCACTGGGCCGCTATAACTTGTGTCTCCTTCTGTTTCACCAGGCCTAGCGCGCGCCCTTCTCGGTCTATGAATCCAGCATTTAATTAAATCTTTTGTAGGAAACACGGGGTTTTTCTTCTTCTTCTTTTTAAACTACATTACAAAAACACACAGTTTTGCGAAATTCAAAGAACCCTCTTTTTCTCTAGACGTCAAGTCTTAATTTCGGCCCTTTTTTTCTGAAAAACGTAAAACCATTAACAACAAAATTCGCTGTTCTCTGTTCTTATTTGGCCCTCACGTGGACCCTGTATTTTCCATATTTATTAGCTGGGCTCCATAAGCACAGCCGTCCGATTTCTAACCATACCGGAGTGGGCGCTCAAAGGCTAATGTGCCGTATGAGTGGACGCTTAAACGTTGATGTGCCACTTGAGTGGGCGCTCAAAGGCTAATGTGCCGTATGAGTGGAGGCTTAAACGTTGATGTGCCACTTGAGTGGGCGCTCAAAGGCTAATGTGCCGTATGAGTGGACGCTTAAACGTTGATGTGCCACTTGAGTGGGCGCTCAAAGGCTAATGTGCCGTATGAGTGGAGGCTTAAACGTTGATGTGCCACTTGAGTGGGCGCTCAAAGGCTAATGTGCCGTATGAGTGGACGCTTAAACGTTGATGTGCCACTTGAGTGGGCGCTCAAAGGCTAATGTGCCGTATGAGTGGACGCTTAAACGTTGATGTGCCACTTGAGTGGGCGCTCAAAGGCTAATGTGCCGTATGAGTGGACGCTTTAAAACGTTGATGTGCCACTTGAGTGGGCGCTCAAAGGCTAATGTGCCGTATGAGTGGACGCTTAAACGTTGATGTGCCACTTGAGTGGGCGCTCAAACGTTAATTGCCGTCTGAATGGACGCTCAAATATCTATGTACCACTTGAGTGGGCGCTCAAACGTTAAAACGCCTCCGGAGTGGGCGCTCAAACGTTAATTGGACGCTCAAACATCTATGTACCACTTGAGTGGGCGCTCAAACGCTAACGCGCCGCCCCGCTCGACTCAGTCCCGTCACAAAGGAACAAGCATAGAAACGACTGAATCTGGAAGGAGTTGTAGCTGAAACTCAGCCACGTGGTCTCCACCAGAAGCCAGGACCACAACTTGGAAAGCGAAAATGCGCAGCTATCAAAAATTCTGAGAAGATGTAAAAGAGAAATGTGATCTGTGGGCCGCCACTACGGAAGTGTAAACATAATTTTAAACCAGCTACCAAGCTACCGAAACAACAAATGCTGTATATCAATGCATGTGAACTATATTTCAACTACTTACCAGATAGCGGTGTATTGTCTGATAAAACAAACGTCACGTGTAATCGGCGACAAGCCAAGCAGTCAGAGCTCTGTGGTTGGTTGTTCAGTGCGCCGCCTTGCTATAATCTGCCACTCGTCTGAACGCCCCAGTGCCGTTTCGTTGGCGACAGGCAGATCTTTCACTTTGGTGTCCTAGTGGACAGGAGCAAGATCAAGACTCGTGATGGGCACTCCAGCACTGCTAACGCACCCTCCGTTACCTTCGTTGCCAAGCAGCCCCTTTGTAAATTTGAAGTGTGTTTTGAGTCACTGCCCTCTTCGTGCATAATGACCCCTTCTAATCATTCCAATTCTACCGGGACAGCATGGTAAACAAGACTTTCTTGTCCATTATTCCGTTTGTCTTCCTTTGACTACCGTTTCCGACCCAAAGCATCAAACATTGATCTTTCCTCTCCATGGCTGACAGTAGGGGCCAACACAGTCTCGGCTTGGTCCATGTCTTCACGAGCACTGTTACCTTTCTTTCGACCTCGTAAACGTTCGTCTTCCACTTTGCTTGTTGACTGAAACTTGCTCCTCATGTGGAAAACCTATCCCTGGCTTATCCTGATGTCGTCCTGCCTGCAACTTCTCCAACTTCCATTCCTCCCACAACCGTCCTTGTGCCGTTGGATAATTTTCAGCATGACACTTATGGAAACTGTCTTCCTCTTCACTCCTGGTCAAGAACCTACCTCCACTGATGTTTGTAATGTATGTATACTATGAGTAAGACAGATGTGTAGCTTTCCTAATTTGTATATTTAATAAAGCTTGAAGAAAAAAAATCATTGCTTAATTCTTTGTAATTCAAACCTTGATATAATTAGGGTTATTTGAATTTGATGGCTTCAAACTTAACATCTATTGTTATATGTTATCATGTCATCAAATTTAATATTTATCAAGGTAAACCTGTACTGGGCATAACTTATGGATGGTATTATTGTTTTCCAACGTGGTCAAATAATTTTGACACGCAATGTAAATGGAGATAACGAAAAACGAAAATAACACAGAAATCTAGGCAACTCAGGATTAAAGATACTGCGAATTGTGCTTTTAAGTATCCAGATAATTTTACCTTTCAGAGTACAATTTAGCACATAATTTGGCGTATACTGTATTAACTATTCGTATCCCTCTATTTTTTTTACATTCAAATTGTCCATTAAAAGATTATTTGAGTCAGTCGGATACAAATTCTCCATGTTTTGATGTTATATTCCAGTCCAGATGATTTCTAACCTACCCGGGTTACTCAGAATTTCCAAAGGAAACATTAGTTATATTTATAAGTTTTTTTATATACAAATGATCAATCTGAGAAACCTGTTTTTAAGTTAAAACTGTTATATAATTATATTTAATTGTTCGGAATCTCTGAGTTCTTATCTAAACTGCTTGGAGTTGGGTTGTAAAGCTAGGTCTCTGTTAAGACGGCGTCACTTTCGTATTGTGAGACAAAGAATGTGAGAAATCCCTGAGGAGTTTTAGAAAGTATATATCGTTATATTTTAAATAAAAAAGCAGAGCTCCTACGTAAGTTACCACATTGAACAGCTAAAAAACAGATCGAATAGGTTTTAAAATTGGCAATTTGAAACAACTATCTGCTGAATTATTCGCAGATGTATAATAGATATATCATCGGGTGATATAGTAAATAGCAAGAGCAACAACAAACTAACTAAAATAGAAAAGTATTATATATATATAGCTTCAAGACAAACTATGAAGGAAACAAATACAAAATCAAATGATTTTCTCGCCAAATGAACAACCCAAAGTGGCCCAGAATCCATCGGATTCGACAACTTCCGATGCAGTCGTAAGATAAAAATAGAAAGATACTTTCGTAATGGGGATCTGTTAATTAGTCTGTACCAAGTTCAGATATAGGTTTCGTATGTGATATTTAATGAAGATGAAGTTCTGGGTAGTTCGGAATTAGACGTCTCTCGATGTACGTTTCGATGAAACGTTTCCAGTTTTCATCAGACAAGACACCTACCGGTGTAGAATTACCGATGTTATCGTTTGCATTAAGCTTTTAAATATTAAGGTAAGGCGATGTCAGTATTTGTACAGCAGCTGGAGCGGAAATCTCGACCAAGGAACCTCTAATCATCGGAAATGACCTAGAAATTCCTTTATTCTCATTTTTAATGTTTTGTCTGCTTTTACTTTCAGACTTAAGACTTGGGTAAAATGAAAGTGCGAAGCATAGAAATAAACGGTCAAAATGGCCGTTTTCTTAGTCTTAAAGAGAAAGCATGAGGAGAAAATGCTATCAATGCCTAGTGGAAATGATGTCATTGCTATTGAACGTCGCATGCATACATCACGTAAAAAAGAGTCTGACAATTCTATTTTTGCGAGTAAAGTAATGATGGCTGACTTCTAGAGTGTACCTTCTAATACGGGGTTTCTGATTGGCTGAATTTATCACTCCAACTCATACCATTTGCAGTGTCCGGAAATATTCGGAACTGACTATTTACTGCCTGCTATTTTTCTGGCTTCAGACAAATGTAAAAAAAAAAAAAAACAACACAACATACGATGTTATTTAATTCTCTAGGGGACCCACCCCTGTGGTACACAAGCATGAGCAGAATATTGGTCGGCGCGTGGCGTAGCGCCTGCCTGCCGTTGCTAGGGGCCACGGTTCGGTTCCCGTCAGAGGTCCCACTCGGTCAGCACATGGTTTCTTCTCGCTCTTCTGTACCAGTCCATCAGTGTGGGTTTCCTCTCGCAGCTGAACAGAGGAGGATTCTTTGAGTACTTGTGCTGGAAGTTCCGCCGCCAACTCTTGACTGACGGGGTCGCACCTCCATCGCAAACGGGTATCTTGCTTGGCCGTCTCGCCTTCCACACACACAAGCTCTTTCCCTTCTAGAACCCTGCTAAGAGGAAAACCTCGAAGTCAGAAAAGAGGAAGCAGACCGAAGATGGTGGCGGGAAGTGTGCACGTGTAGGAAAATCAAGTCTGTTTTGATTGGAACTTCTTTTTTACAGACAGAAAACCTTTCTGTCGAAATCCCCTCTATGTTTGAGGAATCAATGATTTTCTCGCGGGTCCAAACCTATGGCCGCCATCTTCAAATGATTGATGCCCCGCTGTTGGTTTTTGGCCCTTAAATGCTCGCTATAAACACCTATAAGGTGATCAAAACTTCCACAACACAGGAGTTAAATATCCAAGAAGAGAATCACGACATTTTATTCTATTAGCGTTAATCTGCGCGAAAAGAACAAGGGAATTTAAGCCAGATCTTAACAGTATTAAAATTTCAAAATAATAAAAGAAAACTGAATCTTATTATGCATATTGTAATTGGCCCCTTATTAAAAAATCAGAACACAAAACCGAATGGTTATGTTTCCCTTGTTGTTATTGTCCGAGCTCAGGCGCATAAAACTAATCAATAAAAACCTTTTCAATTGTTTGATCATCTCCCATAAATATTTCAATATTACGATTCGCGGAACTCTTTCCAACAATGTGAACCCTGATCCTGCCATCACGCGCCGATCGGTGGGGTGAAGGTAGCCGGGTTGCTCAAGGGAGATAGTGTGGCAGTGGCGCACGAAGGCGGCTCAGGGAGGCTGGGAGAAAGCAGATGCCATGGGATTCAGAATTCAAATATTGCCTCCTTGAAATCTCATTTCGCCCACAATCAAGAGCCTTAGCCCAGAGCGGTTTCAATTAAACAGGATTAAACCGCACGACCCAGACTCATCGGTTTTGTCACGGTTCAGCGACCCTTTTGTTCTTCATCTCAAAAGAAAACAGATTTGTTCTCCCTCTTTTTTTATTTGATTTCAGATTGCAAATCTATGGGAAAAAAAAAGAAGAAGAAGAAGAAGAAGAAGAGAAACTTGTCAAATCATTCGAGTTGTCTTCGCTCCCTGCCCGCTACAAGCCTATCCGGCGAGCTCCTCATTAGTCTCCCACAAAACTCGCATCCCGACCCAACCTCCGCTGAAGAGTTCGCCGTCGGGGAATCCATCCACCCCGGCGTTTCGTTAGATCTGTTTCTAAGAAAACACGAACAAGCGCGCACCCCCAGCGCACCCCCGAACTCGTCTCCGTTATCCATCGTAAACGCGGACTTCTCTAAACACGCGAACGTGGGGGGGGGGAGAGAGAGAGAAGATGACCGAGACATTTTGTCTGAATGTCTGATTTTGAAAAGTCCGGTCAGTTTTCCGACCCCGTGCCCCGCCAAACGTCGCGAAGCAAGAACGGACACGCGAATGTTCCACAGATTAAAGCACAACGCAACAATGAGTCATTGCATCAGGCTATTCAAACCAGATCAGGTTGGATGTCTGTACATTAGTAAGCTAATACAGCAGCTGGATTCGTTGTCGCTGTCGTTGAACGATCCGTGGATAATCACTCAGAATAGATGAAGCAGAGGCTTTTTATATACCTCACGGAGTTACTCCCCCCTTTTGATTTTTGCATTGCGTTAACAATAAACAAATCAAAGATTTTTAAAGAAGGGATAACAATGAAGGGGGAAAACTAGATAAATGTAAGGTCGGACAGCTGACTATTAAGTCAGATATGTGGGGTTTTATCTACTTTTAAAAATCTGGACATGAGGAATTAAACGGAAGAAAATGGTGTCGTACTCCACCTCTATTTCTTGCAATATAGAAACAGCACTTGCTCCAGTTCCAGCTGCTCTGTTATCCATCTGGATGTTCTTTGTCTATAGAATATTGTTTGACCATCCTAAGGGAACCATTAAGATGGTCAGGCAACGTACTTGAAATACTGACAGTTGGTAATGGGACAGCAGTTAAAAACACCATTACTGTAGATAGAACAATCATCAATCCAATATGAAACAGCATCTATACACACACACACACACACACACACACACACACACACACACACACACACACACACGAATTCGACCGACTGATTCGTTCAATCCGTTCGTCCGAAATAAAAACAGTCTTCAAGATTTACCGTTTCCTTTACGTTAAATCCCCAAATAAGTTCCATCTACCGTAATTAGAAAAGCATTCCCACAATGCAACGCCGCGAAAATGGACGTCACCATTAAAGACGGCCATTAGTTATTCTCTCTTTTCCCTATGTTTTTAAATCTTAAACGTTATCTCCATAGAATAAGTGTTCAGAACCCGCGACGTGTTTATCGGCGGGCACCTTGTAACCGCGCTATGCTGGCGCCAGTCACCCTCACCATCTCGGTGTCCGTCTTATGGTGAGAATATTTCTAAAATCTTCTGTGTACAAAAATTCATTTAGGACTCCACTCACCTCTGCATTAAGAAAAGTGAATGCTTGCTCCCCTCACACACCCACCGCTCTTCTCGCTGCCATAGCGATATTATTGATTGGTAATTTATTTCTAAGTGAATACTTTTGGTTTTTATTTTATAATGTAAAAAAATGGGGGGGGGGGGAGTCGTAAGAGAAAACAGACACACGTCCTTAGTAATCCGATGAGTGCACACCCTACAAGTATTTATAATTAAATGGTTCTTTCCAATCCGAAATCTGTAGACAAAACACATAAAAACTATAGGAACAGCACTAGGTGTTAATTAGGTATTACAATTAATTGAGTGTAATCCATAAAGAAAATTACCTCCAAAAGACTTTAATATCCGGAATAGAATTTAATAGGTAAGATTTTCAAGTGTACACCGGTACCGTACTGGTGTTCTCTAGTGTTGAAAAGCATAAAGCAGCAACAAAGGCGGCGAGGATGTAAATATTTTTCTTAGCTTTCTGTTGTTGATGCCTGGGTGAATCGAATCTAGAAGACAGCCTCCATTCATGTCACGACGTCAGAACTCGTCTTACTCAGCTCGGACAAGGAATGACATCATTTTGTCGCCCACGGGCACAAAAGAAAGAAGATGGAGATGAATTAATAAAAAGATATTATCGGTGGCAGGGAAGAAGATGAGGGGGGGGGACACAACAACCCGCTTTGATTATTGTTTTTTAATGAACTTGTTTAAAAACAATTTTCTTTTGATATTCGTTTCTTTAGGAAAAGAAAAATTGTGCACGCAGAGAAAAACTGAAAAGTAACATGTCGAAATTTTAAAAGAAAATACCACGAGAAGATATTGCAAACAAAAACATTGAAGAGGAAAAAGATATATATAATATAACAAAAATAAGAGAAGACGGGAGAAAAAAGACAGGACTTGATGGAAAATGTTGAGAGAGAGAGGGAGAGAGAGAGAGAGATGGAGAGAGGAGAGAGAGAGAGAGAGAGAGAGATATGGAGAGAGAGAGAGAGAGAGAGAGAGAGAGAGAGAGAGAGGAGAGAGAAGAGAGGAGAGAGAGATGAAGGATAAATGAGAACCGCCCTCTCCGAAAAATGGAATCAGAATAAATGAATTCATCTAGCAAAAGGAACTACATCGGTTCGCAGGAGATAGGGACATCTATGTAAACGCCACCCTATCCTAAACTGCTGTACGAAATCACCAGGGCTGCTGGCCTAGTCATAGTTTAGCCTGACTTATGCAAAGTCACCCGCTGGCTCGGTTCCCGCCAAACTAACAATCATTCGGGGAAATAACCCAAAAATATAATTTCATATATTTAAATAATCTGCGTATAGAAAGACGCTAATGTTTTCTTCTACCTTATATTCATATTTATATACATCTGAATATATTTTTTCTGTCAAGTGAATATGAAGAAAGAACAATAATACGAGCTCACAGTTCTAGAGGTGCTAATGACGTTTGTTTATAGAGAGAGAGAGAGATGACATCGGTACAGAAAGAGGAAAGAGATGGAGAAAGAGAGAGATGACGTCAGTACAGAAAGAGGGAAAGAGATGGAGAGAGAGGGAGAGAGGAGAGATAGAGAGAGAGAGAGAGAGAGAGATAGAGAGAGAGAGAGAGAGAGAGAGAGAGAGAGAGGACATCGGTACAGAAAGAGGAAAGAGATGAGAAAGGAGAGGTGACATCAGTACAGAAAGAGGAAAGAGATGGAGAGAGAGGAGAGAAGAGAGAGAGAGAGAAGGAGAGAGAGAGAGAGAGAGAGAGAGAGGGAGGGGGGGGGGGGAGGGGGATATGGAAGAGAGAGAGATGGAGAAGAGAGAGAGAGAGGGGTAGATGGAGAGAGCTCGTAGAAAAGAGGAGAGAGAGAGAGGAGAGAGAGAGAGAGGAGAGAGAGGAGAGATGAGAAAGAGAGAGATGACAACGGTACAGCAAGAGGAAAGAGATGGAGAGAGAGGGAGAGGGAGGAGAGAGAGAGAGAGAGAGGTCGAGAGAGGGGAGGAGATGGAGAAGAGAGATCTATATTTCTGGGCCCGGTGAGCAGTCAGCTGTTTGCTTAAAGATCGTGTCATTAAAACTTTAAGTTTCCGTTACGAAACTGCTCGGATAAACCTTAAGAGAAAACCCCGCCTTCTCTGTAAGGGAAACATTCGAGAAAAGCTCCACAGACGAGGGTAACTGTGGCCGTCTACCTATTTATTGTTTGCATCCGGAGACGAACTTTCCGATTGCACGATTCCAGGCAAATATCTTCCCGTCGTCTGCATCCAGGTACATTTTTCTTACCGCCTCTGTTCTGCCATCTTCTGTCTGCGATCCGCCAGGTAGGCGTCCTATCGCTAATTTGTTTAAGAGACGGCACCGTTATCGCAAAGCGCCCCCTTGTGCTCGGACCTACAATAATGGCGGCTCCCGCCATCCCCCCCCTCCCACGGCTTATAAATCTGTGCTTATTTGTATTAACCGGCGGCAGAGCCTGGGCCTCCTCCTCCCCCGCCGCCCGGTCTCCAAATCCGTAATTAGTCGAACGAACGGTTCCCCATATTTCATAACCTCGGAGTTTCTGGCCGCAAATTAACACGTTTCTCGTTACGTCGGGCCCTTCGCCGACACCGTGGCCGGGGAAATAAATTATCCCACATTTCCTCTGTTCTCCTCCTCCGCTGACATTAATTTCTGTCTCCCCCCCCTTCCAGGTACCTTTCTTTCTTTCTCTCAGCCTTCTGGTCCCCGTTTCATAACGGGCTTTCCTCGCATATAATACCTAATTCTTTCCCCTTCAACCTCCATCAGCCATCAAACTTCCTCTTCCTCCTCTTCTCCTCCTCCTCCTCCTCCTCTTTCCGCGCCCCAAAACCGATAAATCAAACTGTTCCAGCAGCAACAAAAAAACTTCGCGTTATCAACAACATCCAGGCTGTGCGAAGACCCCAGAAGCGAAGTTCTGCCCCCGTCCTCCTCTTACAGAGTCGGAGCCGAAAATCCCGGAGTTGTGAACGAATGTCGGTCCGGAACCCTGTCCCCGGCGGTCTACGGTCATCTCTTCTAAAACAGCCGACCTCAAAGGGCCTAAAGACGGGGAAATTCGCGTTGTAAAGGAGTTTTGTCCCCGTGCCGGTGCAGTGGGAGAGAAGTCACAATCTAGAAGTACGCTTGGTGTTTTGTTGTTTTTTTTAAACTTCGTCACGAGATTCCAGGTGTGTCAGTCACGAGTTATGTCCCTTTACTCGGCCTTCACTAGCTTTTCTGCTATTTCCGCGAGGTAGTCGATTGGATTTGTTATCTACGTGGGCGATAATTTTTCTCGTTTTCTTAAAAATTTGCACACCTCATTGGAGAACGGTTCGCCCATCCCTGGGATAAGCATTTTAGACTGTCACCGAGCGGAATTCAGCCGGATGTTTTCTGTAGATGTAAATAGATTATTATTTTGTTGGATCAAATCAGTGAAAACCATTAAAATGTATGTGGCTGATCCCTGATACAGTAACAGGAGAAAGTAGGGGGTACTACAGCAGAAATTAGTCGATTTACCTGGATCTCTCTCTCTCTCTCTCTCTCCATCTCCCATATCTCTCTCTCCATCTCTCTCCTCTCTCCCATCTCTCTCTCTCGTCTCTCTCTCTTTCCTCTTTCTGTACCGATGTCATCTCTCTCTCTCAGCCAATTTAATATAACTGGTAAAAACCGTATTCCTAGGCATCTCTCCGTACCTAAGAAATAATGCTGGAGATGTCATCAGGCAGATAGATATTCAGGTCATGAAACCAGGTATAAAAAACAACAAAAAAACCCCAACAACAACAACATAAAACAGAGACGAATAAGTGAGTGAATTTCTAGGGATAACGCGTCGCTAACGACCTTCCATTGTTACGCTATTGACGTTACGTGTACGGACTTAATCAGCTTTTCAACTGTCCCGGCAAGGGTTAAAAACTGTGCAAACCTTTTTTCGTTTGTTTATTTGTGATGATCTATTCCTGTTTGCCGAAATAACTGTGAAGAGTCGTATTATTTTAATGTATTTTAGAACCTTAATTAACGAATAACCCAAACATTACAATGATTTTCCAGGTGTATCATAATAAATACCTGGTCTTTGAATAACTTTCTAAAATATCTTTTAAAATAACCGTTAGCTGCCATAATAGGTAATATGTTTTCCGTTGTTGTTGCTGCTGCTTTAGAGTGCCTTATGACAAAGCCAGCTAATGAAATAATTGTCCAGATATTATAATTATTTTCCGACTAAATCGCAGTAATACATCTCAGTTTGTATCATAATTTATCACACCTGTTCAGATAATTGTCCCGATATTTTCCCGAAATATCTTGAAACACCAACCAGGTGTGATTAAAGTAACAGTTTTCCAGGTAGGTCATCCAATCGGTGTTTTAACGATCTGATAAGTTTGACAATTTTTTAATACTGTTTAGATTTTAATAATAATTATAATAATAAAATAATAATAATAATAATAATAATAATAATAATAATAATAATAATAATCGATGCTTGTTAGTACAATACTTTCCAGGTGTTATATTAGTGCCAGATATATCACGCTTCGAATTAGCAGAAAATAGACTGGACAAGTAGCTTAGGAAAAAGTAAGAAACACCAGCGGGTAGAAGAAACTTATTCCACCCCCGGCTGTTCTCCAGACATCTTCGCGATAATCAGGCTTCTCACAGCACCGGCCATCAGCTGGCTTATCAGAAAAAATCAACTGGCCATGACGTCATTTAGAAGTGACGTCACAGAACTGGTGGCGCTCGACGTCTCTCTACACAAACAACGACACTTGTTAATCCCGCCCAGTCTTTGTGAAGCCGACCAATGAGAATCCTCCTTAGATCCCCCCCATGTGTGTTGGGGGGGGGGAGATCTCTGTCGTACCTGGGCGTTATCAGCTTTCATTCACATAATCCGCTCGGCGGGAGGGGCTATCAACAATTCTCCGTTGACGGTGGGTGTGGTCGAGTCAGCCTCGTTCGATAGACTCGGCTCGGCCAGCTCCCGGATCGTACGGAGAACACACAAAAGATCACCGTTATGACTAAGACTCCAGTAAACCATGGCCACCCTAACTAACGCCTCGCCTCTGGCACCCCTCGTGTTGGCGTATATTCGGCTTCGACACGGCATGTACCGCACGCGTAGGTGCGCGCGGCCATCAGACTTGGTGACAGCTTATTTCACTCCGAGGGGGCCGCGGGTATTGTCGTTATATACCCAGATAACTTAAAACTAGAACTTGTTCATTCTCTCTAACTTGTTTCCGGATGGTCCATCGATTCACCCACGGGCCGTCCTGCCACTGTCTCCCCACCAACTTAACTATCCCAGACATAACGGGAAACATCGCCATAGATTACTTTATTATTATTATTATTATTATTATTATTATTATTATTATTATTATTATTATTATTATTATTATTATTATTATAAAAAGTTAGCGACGTTTCTAGAAAGTTAGAAACCGCGTTTCACTGGTCGTATATAAATTTTAATTATTCGATTTAATTAAATAGGATATGCAAATATTGGCACGGCCATTCCTCTGTCTTGTGTGCATGAGCTGAGGCATTTACGTCAACCGAACTAGTTTTCGGTCACACGTGACCGTGCGGCTGCGGGGTAACGCGTCTGAGCACCTTCTGGAACTGCGTTCCAGGTAGTCGCTACTGTCACTGAGTAGTGCCAAGTAAGTAACTTTGGCTATGGCGGGGGAAGGTTCAAAAACAGAAACATCTGCGGGACTATCTCGGAAAAACCAGCAACGAAGTGGCGAGAGCGTGCACTCCGAAATAGCTTACAGCATTTAAATATGTACATTAATCACATCCACCCAGGCAATTCTCGTGAATAAACCACGAGTTTAATCGCACAACTGCTATTAGAAATTTTAATGCTGATAGGATCATTGAAGAATTTTAAGCCAAACAAGCATATTGTCTCTATTATTTAAGATATCAACAGTTAAAAGAGGCAAAACTATTTAGATTTATTCAGGTAAATAGACCAAATACCCCCGGTTATCTGAATACTTCACTTACAGGGGCAAAGGAATCGTTGAATGCTCTCGTTAATATTTTTCTTTGCTTTTTATCCCTAATGCAGCAGAAATATAAGATTACGGTTCGAGTTTTCATCGCTACCAGAACGGTCGCCATAGAAACAAAATGGAAATTACGTGAGAGAACGGACCTCAGGAAAAATGTACTACTATCTAACGCTTCTTTATTATTATAATAATAATAATAATAATAATAATAATAATATAATAATAATAATAATAATAATACTAATAATAATAATAATAATAATAATACTAACTAATGGGTTTGTTTATTGTTAGTAAACTCGCATGCGCCGAGCTAAGATTGCTAGCTTGCTGGACCAGAAGGACCGACCGTCTCTCCGCAAACATAAAGGTGAAATATGACCGGCTTTAATGAAATAATAGGTCTCTGACCATCTCTCACCTGTATGACGTCACCCAGGAAAAGACTTGTTGCTTTGAGGCGGCGGCGGAAACCGTAACAGCTTCCTCTCAGTGAGATGAGCGATGGCCGGAAGATTACCAGGGCTCTGCAGACATTAAGCGTGGCAAACGCTCATCCTAATTTGCCGTGGTGGATTTTCCATGTATATATATATAATTAATAATAATAAATAATAATAATAATAATAATAATAATAATAATAAAAATAATAATAACCGCGTCGTTTAACTGATTAAAAATCGAGAAAACCTTTACTGCGTGAAGATCGGCTGTTGGCTGTCATCGCGGAGGATGAAAACACCTGAGCTAAACACCAAACACAGACGTCCCGACATCGGTTACAGCCCCATCTGTAGGTCAAAGAACAGCTCACCTCCCACCCCGCGTAACATCAAAACCACCAGCCACGATTGTCTCCCCTGCCAACTGCTACAGAGCGACGTCGGTCTACTACGCTGATGTTTCGGTCGTTTGGTTGCCCGGATGTCTCGCCCCCCCCCGATTCGGCCGCAACCGCGACGGTTGCCGACGAACGTCTACAAACGAACGACTACTCTGACAGGCGAACCTATTATTATTATTATTATTATTATTATTATTATTATTATTATTTTATTGTTGTTGTTATTATTGCGGACACAGGCTACCTTTCCTCACAAAAGCAAGCAAACAGATGCAGTTTCATCCCCCGCATCTGTCCAATCAGTTAACAGGAAGGGAAAGAACCAACCAGTGCCGCGCGCGTGCAGCCCAACTCGGCGGATCGCGTTAGCGCCCGACGTCACGCGACGACAAAGGCGAGTGAGCGCCCCTGGAACGCACGTACCGGGGCCGCTGTAGATGTCGGTAAATACCGCCGATCCGCGCCGCACCACGTGACCGCTGGCCGACTACGCAAACATTAGCCGGAAACACCTGTACGCAACCTGTTTGAAAATTTTAATGTCTGACGCGAGAATTGCCCGCACGCATTTCAAAAGGATGACGACCTGGTCATTTGCCACAAACAAAAGTGGGGGAAAAGGGAGAGAAAGGGAAAATAAATTTGAAAAACTGACAGTATCGGCGATGAGAAGACCCACCGCCAGATGGCGCGACGCCGTTTCACGCCCGACGAGCTGTATTCGGGCAAAAGACGAAGCGGTTGTTGAAAGACGTTTCGAACCGCGTTTCATTGGATGGTTTGGTCCGTGGCTGAGATTTGCGCGTCTTAGAAAAGATCTGGCGAGACGAAGAAGGGGAGAAAGGGATGGGCGAGATTATGAACAAGAGTGTTGTTCATGGTGAAGAGAAGCGAGTGAGGGGTCCGATTTGGTATAACAGCGACCTGTAAGCGAGAGCGTTTGATGAATAGGAAACGGTCTGGTGAGTGCAGCGGAAATTCTGGTGGGGGGCGATCGATCTCTGAAGACGATCACCGGGGGAGGGAGAGAGAGAGAGGGAAGAGGGAGATGACGACCGTCAGTTACAGACAACAGAGAGAGAGAGAAAGGGTGATGGAGAGAGGAGAGGAGATGACGGGAGATGACGAACCGTCAGGTACAGACAGAGAGAGAGAGAGAGATGAGAAGAGCGAGGAGGGGTGAGGGTGTTGATGGAGAAAAGACAGAGGAGATGACGACGTCAGTACAGACAGAGAGAGAGAGAGAGAAGGGGGAGGGTGATGGAGAGAGGAGAGAGAGGGAGATGACTGGACGTCAGTACAGACATAGAGAGAGCGAGGAGAGAGAGAGACGAGAGAGAGAGAGCGAGAGGGAGAGAGGAGAGAGAGAGAGAGGAGAGGAGAGAGAGAGAGAGAGGGGAGGGTGAGGAGAGGCGAGAGAGATGGAGGAGAGAGAGAGAAAGGGGAGTGGGTGAGGGTTGATGATGGAGAGAGATGGAGAGAGAGAGAGAGAGATGGGAGGGGTGAGAGGAGAGGAGAGGGTGATGGAGAGAGAGAGAGGGAGAGACGGAGTGAGTACAGAGAGAGAGGAGAGAGGGAGGTGAGCGAGAGAGAGAGAGAGGAGGAGTAGAGAGAGAGAGAGAGAGAGAGAGAGAGCGAGAGAGGGGGGCGTGTATCTGTAAAGAATTATAGGAAAGAAATATAAATAGTAATAGAAATTGTATGTACACGGCCGCTGATTCAAAGACAAGGAACAAAAATGAAGTAAATTCCATCATTACAGCGAAATAGAAAGAAAGCAGAGTGGAACGGAAGGGGTTAACAGGGAGGCAAATTACCGATAGCGGAGGGAAGACAAACAATCGCATGAACAGCCGAAGTTTATTATCACAGCCGGTTTTACTAGAAAGTTGGATTTGTATTAGAAATTTTTTTTGAAAAATTACGAAGCTCCGACGAAAGGAGGAAAATCTGCTGTTAGTTTGACGGAGCCTCGATTCAACATCAGACGCCCCCCCCTGTCTCTCTCTCTCTCCCCCAGAGGAGATGGAAGGGGGGAGCTGTCTGCTCGTTGTTCAGCCAACTACGACATGCATCGGTTTTCGTCGAAATCAACCGGTTGAGCAAAGGTTTCTCTTGTTGCGTCCATCGAACCCGCTAACACCAAGGCGAGCCGCTTCAGCGCGTGTCTGGCTCCTTCCGTCGACGTGTTTACCGTCTCTCTCTCTCTCTCTCGCAGAACAGGAAAGAGGCTGAGCCTGCCGAGCTCTCGTAGCCATCAACATATCGCCATCGGAAAAATCCGAAGCGTACGTAGAAGAGCATCCCACCGGTCTTTTGTCGTCGCCTACCTACCGGCCGTCCAGGCGACACCCGCTCTGCCCCCCTCTTCACACCACACCACCACACACACACAACACCCACACAAACACAAACACACACACACCACATGTGCTGCTGCTGGGCAGGTCGTCTCGCGCTGAAGCCACGTCGTGATTGGGCGAAGATGAGAGTGACAGACACGGCTCCCGCCGCATTTTTCCACTCGCTCACCATCGTTCCGGGAAGGAGATAAAAAAAAAAAAGTCGCGGGTCTTCTCCGACATCAAATCGGATCGGCATTCGGCGAGCGCAGAGCGGCTGTGCTGTGATCGCAGGGCTGGGATACCTTATGGATTTAACCAGCCGGGCGGGTTGACATCGACCGAGAGAGAGAGAGAGAGTCTTCCTCCGTCTCCGCTCGTTCGCATCACGCACCTTGCAGCTGATTAGTGTCAACAAGCGGTGCCACTGGCCGTCCGACCTGGTGAAGCACGGGCTCCCCTCCCCCCCCGACAGAAATATGCCGCGTTCCTTCTTGGTCAAGAAGATGAAAAGCGATGGGGACAGACCGACGTACAATGGATACAAAGTGCGGGACTTGTACGCCGACTCGGAGGAGTCCCTGAAGGCGATAACTCCCTACACACCTACAGTCCAACCACTGGCTGTCCGGCTCAACAATGGTGAGTTACTTACTTACCTATTTACCTAGCTCTCCGGCTAGATTTAAATATAGCCATCTATAGATCAGCGCTCCACGCTGGCTTATTCCGTCACGTCTGTGCTAGGAAATTCTTCCGGGAGTTGGGGGGGGGTGCGTGAGAACAGTCTACCTGTCCGATCTCCGTGCGCTAACAGCTACGTTGGTTCGTCTATTCCTTTATCTCCACTCTTCTACCAGCCGAGCCGCGCAGCCGCCTCTACGAGTCTTTTGTCGCGTACGGGTTCCACAGACACCTGCTGGAGGAAAATTACGCACTTGTTTCTCCTGTCAAGGACCACATTTCGGGACATCAAGAGAACTGGTTGCTCTCACGCACCAACGTCTGTCCGCAACCCCCACTTCCTTGTCTCTGACTCCCCCCTTAAGCCACTGATGCAGAGCGCGGAGATATAATGCGGACGTATGATGTACATACAGTTATGATGTACATACATACATACATATATATATATATATATATAAAAGGCACCTTCTAAAGTGAGAATCCAAATATGCAAATTAAGCATCGTAGTATAAATACGCTTCACCGCCAGAGGCCTTTTGGCTTTATCTCGTGTCGCGTTTCTAACTTATGGCTATTGTTTTTGATTTCATTATTTATTTGGGATTAATTCCCAGGTCTTTACTAGATGAATTTACTGGAAGCAAAACCCGGCTAACGTTCCATTTTGAAGTTTAAAGTAACCGAACCATCTGTGAGGCCGTACAGGAGAGAGGGGGGGGGTGGTTGTTGTAGATTGCAAGCAATCGACATCAGTCTGCCAGCAGGGGAAAACAAACGAATAAATGAATTCACCGATTGTTCCCTGTCGAAGAAAGGAATTATCCGACTTCGGTCCCCGACAGATTAGAAAAATAATAACTTTTACCATTTTTTTAAAAAACTTAATTTCTTAAAATCAAGGCTCGGGTTATATAGGTTGTCGTAATTCCCCAGCGTCGTTGAGTGGTGATTGGGATATTGGACAGCAGTTAGTTATTCTTGGCTCCATTCACGTGTGATTACAGATGTTTCGGTTTAATTGATTTACCTGATTTACCTGGTTTACCTGGGTGATCTCAGTTAGACGCTTGGAGCTCGGGAAGGAACGCAATTATATCTATAAAAACTGTGGTACAAAAGAACGAAAATATTTCTTGTTGTTATTATTATTATTATTATTTATTATTATTTTTTTATTTTTTTTGGCGAATACTCGAGCGATCAGATAATTTTAGCGATAGTTCGGTTTACAACGACAGAGCTTTTACTATTTCATTTTCACAGTTCGATCAGCGCTGATTTCCTATCAGATTGACTTCTTTGCACATCCCGACGGCATCAATTCGATACAGCTCCGCACGGAACTGAAAGCGAGGCGGACAGTTGACGTTCGATACAAAGCGTCATCTCCGTACGGGAAACTCGTCGGAGAATAAACAGTCAGACAAATAAATGAATAAATAAATGATTTTAAATTTAAATATTTCTTTTAGTCCCACTGTGTTTTACTAATAGATTTCTGATTTGAGTTTATTAATTTTTAAAATTATTTAATCGGAAAAAAAAATCAATTAAATAAATCGATAAATCGAAAATTTCCCCGACGAGTTTACGTAATTATATTATTTTATGTAAACTAAAATAAATAGTAAAAGAGTCTAAATAAATTTCAGCAGCCTCCAAAAAGAAAGGGATGTTATAGCTGCTCCGACATTGCTGGCGGAGCAGATCGTTCTAATTTGTCATAGCTACATCAGCTGTCTAAAGAGAACAAACCAGACCTGGCGACGGAACTGAGCTGTTCCAGTTTACTACAAGAAAGCCAACCATATTTCCTCCCATACTTCTAACGGCAGGCCGCGCGAGAACCTGGGTAGCAGCGGTGGAATGTATGTTTGGATCCCGATTATCGATCTCTGTCCGATCATCTTATCGAATGTAAGGTTTCCGAAAAAAAAAAAAAAATATATCTAACGTCGCAAATACCCCGAACATTCGTTGATTTATCCTTTACCTTAGTGGCATCTGGCGGGAACTCTAAACGTTGTCGCTGAAGATCCAGGCAGTCACGCGCCGGTTCCTGGGGGCCGAGATAACGTCAGACCTAAAGTATCCCGGGACCGAGGCAAAATTATCTCACCTTAGAACGGAATGGTTCATAAGAACCGCGAGGAAAGTCTCCCGTTTCATTTTCCCTTAATTCTTGAGTCTGTATTAATTTCATTCACCGACTTACTGCTCAGGCAATATAAATCAATTTGTTGATCATTGCGACCTTAAGGCCACTATCTTCTGGCGTTTATACCAGTTTATTACGCAAAACCATGGCAATTATAAGCTTTCTAAAGACGTCTTCCTTGCCGAACAGCGTATTATCTTCTCCTGGGTAAACTCTCGTGTTCCTTAGAGTTAAAATAGTCAGTGTGTGACACACACACACACCCGTCCGACAGCACAAAGAAACACCAGAAAAGTGCTTTCCCATCCCACCCCAAAGACCTTTAGCCAGAACTACCTCTTTAATCTGTAGCGAATCTTAAGCGCAACTCGACCGGAAATCTTATTAAAAATTGTCCGGAGATTTCTGCTTGCTTCGCCTATCTCATTTTGCTTCCAAAAACAACAACAGATCCCCCCAAAAGCCTTTTCTCTCAACACCAGAGAGTTACACTTTACCTTTCTAAAGATACACGAAGGGTTAACAATAAGTTTATCTTTGTCTCGTCCATTTGTATTCTGGTTATAAGCGTGGAATTAAACTGTCGAAGTTCAGAAGAAGGGAGGAAAGAAAGAGAAAAAAAAATGGTCACCTTAGGACATAATCAGCTGTTTGGAAGAAGAACTCGGGAGCAGTTAAACTTGAAGGAGGGATATAAGAATTGCATCGGACAAGAAAGAAGCTAAGTACACCCTGCTAGTGGGGAAAGGAAAGAAGTCAAGACGGATTTATGAAGAATAAACAAAAGATGGAAATCACAGACGAGCGAATTTAGAAATAGATGAATAAATACATG
Organism: Nautilus pompilius; assembly: GCA_018389105.1. Taxonomy (NCBI): domain Eukaryota; kingdom Metazoa; phylum Mollusca; class Cephalopoda; order Nautilida; family Nautilidae; genus Nautilus; species Nautilus pompilius. Next base: position 7,976 of record JACATO010000913.1, on the reverse strand, counting down.
TAATAAAAGATGTAAACAAAGTGAACAGCAGGATAAGGAGGATGCCTTTTAAATTCTTCAGGAAAAGAAACCCCGCAACAAATTAATTTAACACATCATGTGGGTGTAGTATTAAATGCAATTTCAAAAGGTAGTTCGGCGAAAACGAGCCGAGGTGTTTACGGTCGTAGGCTACTGAGGCTGAGAAAGGAGGCGGATTGTGATAACCATCTCCTGTCGTGCTGCTGGAAGTAAGAGATGAGGTCGTCAGTTTGGCCGGGTGGGTGTCATCGGTTCGGCAGACCATTTTGAGGACGGAGACGGTGGAGAGATAACAGAAAATGAAAACCTTCACCAATACTCCTGTCCATAATTTACCTGCATTAACTTTAATCTTCTATTCGTATTTCTGATTATGATTCCAACCCACACAGACGCGGACGTTCTCGTTTGCCGTTGTTTCCCGACTGCACACGAAATCTACAATTTCTACCTGTATTCTTTGCTAGTGTCTTTATCCGCATTTCCCACCAGCACCGTTACTATCTGAATTAATACCTGTCGTTGTAATCACGTTGACGCCCACCTTTACGTCCGCTTCCACGTCCATATCTATATCTAAGCTGCACTCGATTTGGATTTAGATTTTCTCGTGCTCCTTTCTCTCTTTCCTTTTCCGGAATCGACCCTCGCGCTTCGAGTGGTTGGCGCCAGTCTACGGCTCTCCATCACCCTCGTCCAGTGGCTCGGCCGGGCATAAAGGGGCTGGGGTCGGATAGGAGAAGATCAGCGCCGACACGTGCTGCCGGGGGGGGGGGGGGAGACGGGGCGCCCCTCTCCCGTAAGCTTTCTAGGGGTGACCTCTCTCCGCAGTCGTTCGCCTGGTTCTAAAGAAAGATAACGCGTTCCCCCTCTCCCCGTCTCTAATTGGCTTCAAGTCAGGGTTTTATGGACAGCATCTCCAGTTTTATCCGAAACGTGTTGTATAATCTGCATGCATTAGGTTATTAAAGGTCTGCTGCCTGGGTTTGTTTAATATTCTCAGTATTGGCTTTGGATAACACACCATCTCTCCGACGGGCTGCGTATTGGCAGCTTTAAGTTTAGGAAGTGCGTACATTCATGGTGTTAAATCATTAAAAACGTGCGCAGGTCAGGCTTAATCCACAGAGTCTGCACCCCCGATAAAGGTAATAGCTGGTGGCGAACGGGTGTAACACGAGAGGCCTTATTTGAAGGCAGTTCCGTATACTTTAACTAATTCGGTAATTGGCTCATGGGTATAGACTGGCCGGTAACAGCAGCTCTGCCTCGTCTGATGGTTAGTTCACCAACTGCGGTCGTCGGCCCGAGTTCGAATCCCGGTGGGGACCGGCTCGGCTTGACAGGATGGGATGGGATCGCTCGCCCGCATCCCTCCCTGAAGAGGGCAACGGAAAGCAACCGGCTCAGCTGTTCCTCGTGGATCGGAATCCGCGGACCTTCCCGTCGGCACAAGACACCTTACCTGGATCTCTCTACCTGAAGAACGATCGGTTGAATCCTCGATGAGCAGTTTAGCTTTAAAAGAAAAGAAACAAACAGAACCGACACGAAAAGTTTACCTGGGGTAAAGATGAGAGAGAGGGGAGGATCAGTATAAGAGTCGGTCGATTCCACTCGCCCCCCCCGTTCTAAGACCAGATTTTCGGCGGATTGAAATGCTTATCTATTTCTAAGCAAAGCCGAGATTAAATACGTTTGAATTTCATTCCTGCATCAGCCATCGCTCAGGTTCCTGCTTTTATCGCATAATTCATTAGATCTCACACCGGAGAACATGGCGTATCGCCATCACCCGCGGACTGTTCGCCTGAGTTCTTTGTCTCGCCGCAGAAGCAGTTTCACTTATTGAATTAGCAAACATCAGTTTTTTACACACACACACACACACACACACACGCACACACGAAGAAGAAGAAGAAGGAAGAAGATTTGCTTGAAATGCGAGACGGATTCATTAAGAAAAACAACAGACAATGTAAAGTCGGAACAAGTGCTGACACCAGCGTTGAGTAGACGAACCGTCACTCAGTTCTGGCTGGCGATTATCTCCCTGTAAAAGGCGGAACATCCGTGATGACGTAGCCACGCAGACACCAATCCTAACCCTCACACGCACGGAGAGGGGGGTTGGGTTCTTCCATCTGATTGGGCAACATTTTAGGTGATTGACAGCAATCGGAGAAATAGTAGCGGTCGGTTAGATTCCAGCTTCAGGTTGAAATTTGTAAAAAAATATTTATATATATATATATATTTTTTTTTTTTAAATAGCCCCCAAGGTATTTCCAAGTGCCGTCCCAAATCAATAATTGACAACTGCTCGGTCAGCTCGTGTTTAAAATTCGTGGCACCGTCCAATCTCAGCGTGAACTATGATTCAGTGTTCGTTAAAATCGAATCCTGTTTGCCCGCGTGCTGAATGGCGTGGCCACACTTAGGTCGCGATCCCGGCAAGATGGCTGACAGAGAGCTTCCGCTTACTTTATCGGGGCCATCATTCGGATAACAACCGATCAAGGCAATTAATAAACGAACTAGACAGGTTTTGTTTTTTTTTTTTTTTTTTTTAAAGGCGGTGCCAATCAAATACCGAGCAAAGTGTTGAACACGAGGAATGAGAGGGGTTCAACAACCAAACGGGCGGCTAAAGGGACAGTGAATTAAAGAGTCGGTCGCCAGGCGAAGGAAGTGCGCATACGGAGTCGACTACTTGTGCGAGCAGATCACCGGGTCCTGTCACAAATCGGCAGTTAATTAAATAACCAATCGGGGCAAACAGTTAGTTTTTATGCCAGCCAGTAATGGCACCGAACGACTTGGCAGTTAGCAACAACTAACCAATGACAGACGAAGCTACCAACCGGTCAGCAGACCGACGTCCAGCCATTAAGCGACAAACCGATTAGAATTTAAAGCCAACAACAACAAGAGGAAAAAACACAACACCTCGCGAGACATCAAGCCCTACCGATTTCCCATAACAGGAAGTACGAAATAACTTAGATGAGAAGGACGGTCATTGCTGCTGTTATCTGAAGAAAATGGACGCGGAGATCTACGTCATGTTGGTAGTTCAGTTGCTGCTGGTACCCGATCTAACCTAATCTTTAACCATTTAGAAGCGGACATTAGCCACCAGCACTCGCCAAAATAACTCGTAGACAAATTAAGCCGGCAACCGGTGAAATGGTCAGTATTTAGCATTTGATGAAAGAAGCATTTGCAGCACCGACCAGGCTAAATTCCAGCTGGACTGTTGGCAGCTACGTTATCGAAACACGCAGTCACTCAGTGCGTTCTCCCTTTGACGCTCCAGTGAGCTTCAATACGTCCGACTCTCCTGTCCTTTTCTATATTTTCTCGCTCGCACTTAAAATTCCCACTTTTAATTTTATTTAGGAAATTCTTAACGTCTAACCGTCAACTGTAAAAAAGAACAAAAACAGACACCATTACAAGGCTAGTCGGGAAATACGGTATACAGTATTTATTATGGCAGAGAATCACCTGACTGACGTCACTGGTGATTGTCGAGGCCCGCTGACATTCGATATGCTCGACTGAGAGTGATGAAGGGACACTGAGAAGACAGACCTCGAGCGCACGTCCAGCATACGGAAGATTTATTCCCCTTTACTGGAGAGTTCGGAAGCCCTGTGTTTTTTTCTTAATGTTCAAAAGCAAAATAAGTATTTTCATCGAGTAGATTTTAGATTTCAACAAGTTCTTTGAAATGTGACGCCTTGGAAACGCTAAATTTAGGGCAGGTTAGCAAATTATTCGTAAAGATATAGCTAACACCAAAGAGCAAGTGCTCGCCGTTAGGTGGCGCTTTAGTGTTAAATTAACGTGGAGCGTATGTTTCGATAGTTGCTGTAAATGCCGATTATTTTTTTTTTCAGAAATTTATAGAAACGTCATCAACATTTATGGGGAGGGATGCGAAATTGAAAGGATCTATGTATTATTGTCATTATCTTAGATACTTTGTGAGTTGCAGGTACTGCAGGTGCTAGGCTCACTATGTTTGTTGCTGATATTATTAAAAGATTACGGAGAAATCGTCCAGAGAGAAGCCGAACGGGAGTCGGCGAGTTAGTCCAACCTCTGAGATTGTGCTCGTTTGTTACAGGGTACATCCACGACGTGCTGTCCACCTCCCTGCTCCAGAACGGATTGGACACGGACAAGCTGAACGACCCGGATCTGCTCAACAAGCAGGAAGAAGACCTACCGGTGACCGCGGAGAGCGTGGAGGATATCGAGGACACGGAGTGCGCCAGCACTCTGACGATCGGCTACACCTACGACGCCTTCTTCATCAGCGACGGCCGGTCGCGTCGCCGAAACTCGCTCGGTATCTTGGAGAAGGTGAGTCGGCAGCGATACACGTGCAACGAGTGCGGCAAGAACTACGCGACCTCTTCGAACCTGTCGCGCCACAAGCAGACACACCGCAGCCTCGACAGCAAGCTGGCCAAGCAGTGCCCCCACTGCAGCAAGGTCTACGTCAGCATGCCGGCCCTGTCGATGCACATCCTGACGCACGACCTCAAGCACAAATGCAACGTGTGCATGAAGGCGTTCAGCCGGCCATGGCTGCTCCAGGGACACATGCGGTCGCACACCGGTGAGAAGCCGTTTGGCTGCGCTCACTGTGGCAAGGCGTTCGCCGACCGATCCAACCTCCGTGCGCACATGCAGACTCACTCAGCCTTCAAGCATTTCAAGTGTAAGCGCTGCAGCAAGTCGTTCGCCCTCAAGTCATATCTCAACAAGCACTATGAGTCGGCCTGCCTCAAGGAGTAGCGAGGCAAGGTCCCCACGCCATTGCGGCCAACCACGTTGCGATAAGTCTCACGCATTTGTTCTTACCTTCACTACAGGTAACTCTTCTACATTTACCATCCCAGTCCAATATTATTTTCATCAACACTTGTCACTGTACATATATGCATACATCGCTATATATGTATACAAATCTGACATTCAGGAAAAAGAAGGAAAAAAAAATTAGTTGCAATATTGACACCATTTTATATGACCATTTTGTTATATACACACAACGTAGCCTTTTGACATTGTGTTCCTACACCGAGACGGGCTCACCTGGAGAGTCTGGTCGTAAAACAAACAGGTAATCTGCTCTGGAGGTTCATTCTCCCCCCCCCAACCCGAGCTAATTTTCTACATACCAGCTTCAGATATTCTGCAATGATCGTCCCTGCCTCTTCCATGTTTTTACCAGCTCGTCCCGACAGACAATAGAAAATCGATTTATCGACCAGGACGACGTACAAATCCGATAAACAAATCGTATTTCCCCATTATTCTATCTCTCTCTCTCCTCCCCCCCCCGCATCACCAAAACTAAAAATAAAAAGCAGTTTTGCTGATCGTAGTAAGCTGGCGTCCTGCCAAATTGTCTAACCCGTGCAGGCAACAAAGTACGACAGCAACACGGCTATAAATGACGGCAGTATCGATCTGAAACGGTTTTATACTGTTCAATCGCCTCTTACAACGACCGAACCGCTGGTTCCATCTAAGAGAGTTCAACAACCCCTCAGAGACGAGAGAATCACCTTGTTATCGGCTTTAATTTCCTTAGATAACTTTTCTTTTGAAGGCGTCGTCATAGTTACCAGTCAATCAAAATAATTTATTTTGTAAATGTGATATCAAAGTCTATTTATTTAAAAGATCTTGTGTTTTTTACTTATTTAATTCCTGTGACATTCCAAGAGTCTTTTTTGACACTTTTTTTAGTTGTATATTTTGTAAAATCTACGTATTTATTTACTGATGTCAGAAATATCTACTGGCTTATTTATTCTTTTGTAAAATGTAGTAGTTTGTGATAGTCAATGAAGGGAACTATGCATCAAATTTCTACGTACAGACAGGGGTCTTTTTTTATATGTACCTGGTTAATCTCCACAGCATTACTTTCTCTAGTTTTATGTACATATATATATGAAACGTTCCACTGCTTTCTATACACATATACAAAACGTTCTAAATATCGATTTCATACCGGTTGCTAATCTAAGAACGTTCATCCTTCCTCGCGAGTTAAGGTATGTGGGCGTGTTTCTATTGCATCTTTGAAGTTAAATTTAAATAAGTAAATTTAAAAAATGGTAATTATTGTGGGTTTGCCTCGTTTCCCACTCGCAATATACAAAATTTTTTTAAAAAAATGATATAATTGTTATAGCATTTAAATAGTTCATGTTGAGTTTTCTCTGATGTTTATCGATTTATGGAATTCATCGATCGTGTGCCTGTCAAATAATCGAACTCCTCTTACTTATATTTTTAGATACTTTTTCTCGGCCAACGAAAAAGATTGTTTTACTTTCAATTCGGTATATAAATAATCGAATTTCCAATAGGTTCAATGCCTGTAGTTGTTGCTATGATATTTGTTAATAAATCGTAATGTTGAAACGATGTCAAGTGTTGGATATTTTACTTAACTATGCAGAACTGTTAACAAAGATTTGGAATTTATACCCACTGAGAATTTTATATGAGAAATGAAGATGATAAGAGAAAGCAAAGCGCGATATTTTCTTTATAACGCGGTAACGAGTTATGACGTTGATCATTTAATTGTTTTCACCTTTGAATACAATTCGGATTAACTGTTACTAAAGCGAATTGAACTCTTCGATAGCACTCCCTCTAAACTCGGAGGTATCGTTCGTTGCTCAATCGCTAATGCTAACACCGACAACCGGATGCCGAGTCTGTGACACTTGACAAAAGGAGAAAGCGCTTCCGTTTACGGCGCGTTCCGCCTCGTTTCAAAAACGAGGCCGCGCACCTTGCTCCAGAAAGGGGAGGCGACTCGAGCAGAGGTGGTAAGTTCCGATCTCACGGATGGCAGCGGTGTCCAAGCCACTAAAAACCCAACATCAAACGGACTAAAGAGAAGCGCACGTGAACCGGATCAACAGCAGCGCCCCACTCGACGAAACCACGAGTTCGGTGTAGTTCTTTGATGCGTAGGACCCTTCACAAAACCCCGTTCTTATTTTAACCGAGGCAACGGGTCAGGTGCAATACGACGCACGGTTGCTTCCCTATACCTTTTAAAAGCAATATTATTAACACTAAGGAAAAGCTACTACGTTTTTCTAGTCAACTGAGGTTTCCTTTTTATAACCCAGTCTAATTTTGACAAGCCCCCACCGAACCTATTTATTTACTTATTTATTTTAAAAAAAAAAAAGCAGCATTTTGTCTTTTTTCTGTTTGTCCGTTTCCCTCAAAGGATGGTGTATCGGGGCACAGAACTGTTATTGACTTATTTACAAGTTGTTCGAAAGCGTATGTCGCCATTATTTTTTGAAGACAGAGAAAACGCATTAAAGCCAACGAATTTTATCTCTTCAAACGAGAGAATGTAAGTACAAAAAAAAAAATAAATAAAAAAATAAAAAAAAAAAAAAGAGAGAGAGAGAGAGGGAGAAAAGTGAGACAGAGTGAAAGTGAAAGTGCGAAAGACTAGTTCGCCATCTTCGGTAGAGAAATACAGCGATACCTTAATGATATCTTCTTTTTTTTTCTTTTTTTCCTCCACCTTTTTCATTCCGCGTTTTCAAAGCCGCCGAGGACGTGGTTGAGCAAATATTAGTCTAACTTTTAATTATTAATTAATTAATTAATTATTTTTTTCAAATCTGAACATTTGTATAATTGTGTAACATAAAATACAAAAAATGTTACAATTTAAATTTAGAAGTAAGAGAGAGAGAGAGAGAGAGAGAGAGAGAGAGAGAGAGCGAGAGAGAGAGAAGAGAGAGAGAGAGATGAAAGAGAGAGGTAGAGAAGAGAGAGATGGAGAGAGAGAGAGAAAGAGAGATGAAGAGAGATAGAGAAAGATGGAGAAGAGAAGAGAGAGAGAGCGCGCAAGGGAGAGAGGGGCAGAGCTGAAGAGCAAG